>JARLTB010000052.1:17717500-17762500 GCA_030141615.1 Unio pictorum
AGTCAAAGCCCCTCCGACCCACCCACGAAACTCCACTGTATGTCTCTATCAAGCAATTAGCAGTTTCCATTTCTTAATTATGTAATAAATTAGGTCAATTAATTTAATATTATTGAAACATTCAATATGTCTCACTGCATTCACAATTTCTAACAGTAAGTGTTAAAGTGGAGGAATTTTCGAAATGTTGGCAAACACCAGAAATGAGAGAATGTGTACTTAATCATTGTGAATCGGATTCTTCGTTTGAAGATATGTATCTTTTCAGTGGCACAATTTATTTAATACGTTGTATAATTATTTTTCTTCAGTATTTAAAGTGGTTGTAATGTTTTCTAAACCTTTATTTGACACGTGTCTTTATATTTCTTCCAAGATTTGTAATATCTGGGAATGTGTAAAGACAAAACGTACAGCAAAGCAATGATCATTATTTCTTCGTTAAAAATTACAAAACGAGCAAATGTTTGGGTCTTTATTTAGCTGGACCTATATTAGATTTAGGTCGGGTATGGGAAGTTTTGCCTATATTAGATTTAGGTCTTTATTTAGTTAGGTATGGGAAATCTTGCCTATATTAGATCTAGATCTTTAGTTAGGTATGGGAAGTTTCGCCTATATTAGATTTAGGTCTTTATTTAGTTAGGTATGAGAAGTATTGTCTATATTAGATCTAGGTCTTTATTTAGTTATGTATGGGAAATCTTGCCTATATTAGATCTAGATCTTTAGTTAGTTAGGTATGGGAAATCTTGCCTATATTAGATTTAGGTCTTTATTTAGTTAGATATGGGAAGTTTTGCCTATATTAGATCTAGATCTTTTTTTAGTTAGGTATGGGAAGCTCAATGAAATTGACTACATCACCATCTATGTCCATTACGTATGTGCGTAATGTGATAATGAATTTCAAGAATGATTTATTTTTTTATGGCAATCCAAGGAGCACTAACCCTACCAAAATAGTGTTTCGTTATTCGCGATAATTTAAAATATTTTATTTTATTTTTAATATTACATTTTCAAGCTCCTTAACCAATTTGGACAGGGGAAAATATGGAGTATATATTACATTATTGACAAACTCAATGTTTACATCAAAAGCTGACAACTAAATTTAAAGTTATTCTGATTTTCAGCATGTTTTCATAAATTAAATAAATCTTTCTTTGCAGAAATGCTTTTCAGTGTGTTTTGGTATTTACTTCGTTGAATATGGTGTCAGTGTGGTTTGCTAATTCCTTAGTTCAATATGGTTTCAGGGAGGTGTGATATTTAAATTTTTGAATATATTTTCTGTCTTTCATTCAGGAACCTGAATATTTGTCTTCTTGAGTAGCAAAATGGCAGCGCCTGAAACAAAATTTGATCGTTTTCAGATTTTAAATATAAGTTACTGGCAACTTATGGAAGCATATATACAATCGTATGACTATCAGATGCTAATTTTCTTTGGCATTTTTTGTGGAACGCTCCCTAACCAAATAAACAAACGGTAAAGCTTTTTCTCTTTCCTTTTTTCGCAATGTAATCTATAAAGAGATTAATGTTGAAGACTTATTAATACTAAGAAAAACAAGAAGCAAGAGAAAAATCGGTTTAGTGCCAACTTGGCATGTCTGATTAAGCAACATACATCAAACAGGAAGTGGCAAAGAAAGTAAAAACATCAAGTTCAAATACCTATATTACGGGATTCTGACAAAGGTAAGACACAAAGATGATTATGAGTGATGCTTCGATTAGTTTAGTCGGAAATTATCTACACTTCTGTAACATCAAGCACAAACATGATAATGTGGCACGTTAGATTTAGACTGTACTCAGTTAAATGTAATCTTTTTTTACTATTTTCGGTGGTTCATTTTGTCGATTTAACGCCATTTTTAGCACCTGCTATTCTATAATAATAATAATAATAATAATAATAATAATAATAATAATAATAATAATAATAATAATAATAATAATGAGTTTATATGGCGAGCTACAGCAAGGACAAGGAGTTCAGAAGAAACGCTTCAAATAACAATCTGAACGCTACATTGAAGGCATTCAACATAAACCCTGATTCATGTGAGCAAACAGCAAGCGATCGAGTCACTTGGCATTTTTCTGTGCACAAAGCTCCAAGCTGTACGAATCTAGCAGGACAGCAACTGCAGAGCTGAAGAGTCAAACCGGAAAAGCAGGTGCCATCAACCCTCATGGAGATGTCCCACTCATCCTCTGCCCCTTTTGCAAGCGAACATTCCGTTCAAGGGTTGGCCTCATCAGTCATCTGCTCACGCACAGAACAGAACCAGCCTCTCCATCCCTCGGATGACTAGAGAGGTCCTCGTCGAATCAACGGACGAACAACAACCTACCGGCAAGTCTTCTCACTCATCCACGTTATTAAGGTTTGAAAATCGTCTTACAAATTTGAGGAAGTCCAAAGATACATATTTAGTTTTGAAATGCTGTTATGTTGGATTACTCATTAGTTACATTAATATTAATATTAATATTAATAGAACTAGGATGTTATGACACTTGAACATTACTCTATGTAGATGTTATTTCAAACAACTTTTGAAATATTTTCGACTTAATTATTTTAAATGAGGCTTAAGAAACTTAAACAAATAAAGAAATTAAATTGTTTTTTTTCAGTGTTACTTATTAAATAGTTTTTTGTACTCTTATTTGTTACAATTAATTACAATATATTGTTTCAGCTGTGCTAATTTGAAGCTATGTGTCCTAAATTAAGAAGGGCAAATAAGCATTATATTCTATCAAAGGCTTGTCAACAGGTTTAGTACCTCATACGGACAATAGTCTTAGAAACACCAAGTGACGTACGAAGATAACAAAATCACGACCAAAAAAATCAAAAGAAAAGTTCTTATTAAAATATTAAGAATATATATTCTTAAGTATGATAAGATCCAGGAATATACTAGAATCAGAAAACAAATATGTGAAAGAGGAAAACAATTTTTATGATACATTATTAGAGGGAAACTTTGAAAACTTACTTAATCCTTAAACTTGCAATGTTCACATCCTTATCCAAATAAGTACGGTTATCTCAATCATACAGCTAACGTAGCTGTCTCGTTCCTGACAATAACTCCATTGCTTTGCAGAACAATTATCATTTAGGAATAGAATAACTATTGAATGGCACGTTTATTTACTTTGTGTAGACCGTATTTGACGTTATACGGTATAAAGATTAACTGTGATTTATCACCATTTATTCCATATTTAACTTAAAACTATGAATCATTGTCTATCTATGACTACAGAATTTCAATTAAGAATCTAAAGGAAGGTCAGGTTTGGCTTGGTGGTTTTACCGACATTTTCAGCATAGCCTTTTCATGATTGCCATTATATTTGACGAAACCATGATAACCCCGGCAAGAACCACCTTCCGACGGGTAGTTACTAGCTATATTTCCCACGTTGGTCTATTTGACACTCAAACCTATGCGGGCAGAGGAGAGATGTCAATGAAATGTAAAGGCGACCTTATTAGACCAAAGTTAATTGTAGGATTTAATAAGAAATCAAAATTCTGAAATAGTCAAATTGAAGCAACAAGATTCCAATTCATGCTTTACTATATTAATACAACTTCGATAGTCCTACCTTGATAATATCTGAACCCGAATCTTGAAAAATTTATCAGAACAATAGATTAGTAATGAACAGTCTAAAACGTAATTTTATCATTTGACATTTTCAATCCCTTTATGTTACATATCATTTTTGAATTAAATAGCATGGTTTTAATAAATGGTTCATATGGCTATGTTATATATCATTTTGAATTAAATTACATGGTTTTAATAAACGAATGATATATATTTTTTCTTCAGAATTTAATGATTCTCCATAACTATTCTAAATAGTTGTGTATGGTTCTAACAGTGTCAAACAAATTAATCATTGGTATTCTATTCTATTGACAATTAAATTTGGTAAATTTTGCGTAGGAATTCTTTGAAGAAATGCTACGATAAATGAAGAACAAAACGACATTTAATTTTGAAACTATTTCATAAGCTTTTATAAGGTGGGAATTTTTATTATTTATCCAGGTGGTGCATTTTTTTAAATGGATAACAGCATAACTCCAAAATTTGCTTTTGATTACTGCAATACCCTTTTCATGTCAGGAAGTTTATCATCAAAGGAAAATACTGACTAATGTACATTTTTATCAATGAATAAGGTTTGCGTTATCTCTGAATTTTACAATGGGCCTTTTAAAACATAATAATAAGGGGACGTAATACATGTCAAGACCTTTGCGTACCAACAGTAAGATATGTTGTCAAACATCAAGCATGATCATGAATTTGTTTGAAATCGATTTGATTGCAATATAGGCAATATAAAATTAATATAATTGAAGTCTGTAGTGCTATTTTTATGGACTAATTTAAAACAAATTACAAAATACCTCTCTGTTGAGGTAGTTGTGGAACCCAAATCAGAATTACGATAAAGACTGTTTTGTCTCATACTGAACCTTTACCAATCAAAATAAATGGCTTTATGAAGTGGTTATGATGGGCCATTCCTTGTAATTAATACATTTGTTTTCGGACTATAATAAATCATTATAAGGACAGGATCAGAGACTACCAGGTAACTGGTCTGGTAGTACCATAAAGCAGCTTCGTCGTCTTATGCTTTCAATACCTTCCAGGTATATAGAAAACGCAGCATTGATTTTATTTATATGTCGAAAAAACATAAATTTAAATCGTTTTCCGATTTTTTAAATTAGATATTTGATGAGGGTATTTTGTTTATAGATTTAACTTCATTATAGCCTTCTGAAATGACCAGTGTGTTAGTGTGATATTGTGAATATGGAGTTTAGTCATGGGGTCCAATGGTATGACCTGTCAATTTCAGATTGAAGTGGCTGCACAATTTTACCATGTTGCTTGTGGCAAATTTCAAGATTTTATATTCATGAGGCAACGTAGGGAGGTTTCCAACACTAATATCAAAATTATCTATTAGTATACCGTTTCTTACATTATTCAACTGACCTGGCGTGATGCCAATATAATAGTTACAAACGTACGAGGAGAATGAGAATATTATTTCGGGGTAAGACGATCCTTGGCTCGAGGCAGGTTGATCCCAGCTTTGGTATACCCCTTATTGCATTATCCTACTGCCCTTGGATGCTCCCAATCAGTCCCGGATTACCCATTAGGCAGAGTAGGCAACTGCCTATGGGCCCCGCGACTTTTATGGGCCCCATCAGGGGCCCCCAGGGGACCCCATGAGACCGTGACCGTGGGTCTGGGGCCCCACAAGTTTGACTGCCTATGGGCCTCCACGGTGATTAATCCGGCGCTGCTCCCAATATCTGTTCTAGGGTGATAACTGCATGTTACATACTCTAAAACTAGGGTAATTACAGCCTTAGTATACTCCTTACAGCGTTCGTATATTGCCCTGGAATGATCTCAATGTATGTTATAGGATAATCACGTCATACTCTGTACACTAGAGCTAAGGTAATCATAGCCTTATTATATCCCATATAGCATTATTCTACTGCCCCGGGACGATCCCAATGTATGTTCTAGGGTGATTACTGCATGCTCCACACTCTAGAGCTAAGGTAATCACAGCCTTAGTATATCCCTTATAGCATTATTCTACTGCCCTATGATGATCCCAATGTGTGTTCAAGGGTGATAACAGCATGGTCCAAACTCTAGAGCTAGTGTGGTCCCAGAAAATAAACATGTGAGATTACTTCCCAAACATGAAGTAATAGAAACGAATAAAAAATATAATCATGTAATTAATAGTGTACTAACTTAGTTTCAGTTTTACCGTATATCGTGTCAATCTTTTCGCAGGATGTTTTGCCAATCTCATACATTTATTAGTGACTGCCAGTGGTTTATCTGCATGAACTGTCTTTACGGAGGCACATTTCCTTAATCTGTACCTGTTAAGTTTCTATTTTATATAAACATCCAAATGATAGACTTGCATAACAGTGATGGACAAATGGAATGGTAATCAGCACATGTACCAGGGGAGATAAAAAAAAAAACGTGTTATAGATGAGGTGATAAAGTATTTTTACATTAATATTTGTACTCAATGTCATTTTGTACACAAAACAAGATATAGCTCAGGAACGTATCCTTGGAACCTTTTGCTAATATATCGTAGCATCAAGCCAAAAGGAAAACCTAAAGAAGTCAAGCGGAACGAATGAGATAGACATGACGCCCTTGAATATGGAATCTAACACATACATATCTACACGAAGCAAATTTGCAATGATGGAAAAATTAATGATCTTAATAATACAGATAATTTACGTGGGTGCTATCACCACGACAATTTGCAGCACACACTAGTTATAAGTTGGTAGCATTCCGTTGAGCGCTTCTTTGATTTATTACACTATTTCAGAATACGTTCTAGACGTTTACTACGCATTTGAACTGGTAGCCGACATCTTTGCCAGTCGTGAATGCATGTCAAAGAGATTTGCACACTTTTAACCTCGTATATTTGATATGTGAGTTGCATCGTCGAGGTGACAAGCATAATTAGGAATAGCGTATACTATTTATTTGAGTAGTATCGTGTAGATGGCAAGCATACCTAGTAATGGCGTATATTTGATATGTGAGTGGCATCGTAGAGATGGCAAGCATACTTAGTAATGGCGTATATTTGATATGTGAGTGTTATCGTAGAGATGGCAAGCATACTTAGTAATGGCGTATATTTGATATGTGAGTGGCATCGTAGAGATGGCAAGCATACTTAGTAATGGCGTATATTTGATATGTGAGTAGTAGGGGCAATTATGTTAAAGAGTTTTTTTTAAAAAAATAAATAGCTAATGAACTTTCCTTCAGAGGTCTGATTATATCATGCTCTAATTTGTGTTTGTTGGTTGACCCACCCACGGCCCTCCTACATAGCAATGGTCTATCCCTATTTGAATACATCTAAACATTTGTAAAATTTCAAAGAAATATTACAAAATATTTGTGTAAATGACAGTGCAATTCTTTTTGTATTATCAGAATGGTGACAGAATCGAAACATAACTGAGAGACAATATAAGTTCTAATATTTTAGATTTGTTTTTATTCGCATCTGTTTATTTCTTTCTGAGAACTGTTAAGAGCGATAATCCAAAGGTTTCTTGCGTTGTCTAAAATAATAAAATCTGTACAAAATCGAGGAAGAGAAGTGCATATGGTTTTCTTGCTTATATTATTCTAGACTCCATTAATACAAGGCTTGTTATGTTTATAATATTAGATTTTCATATTATTGTGTTTACCTAACTCGCCTATGCTTCATTTTCCCCCCAAAGCAATTTAAAAAGCATTTCAGTATTATTGTTTGTCTTATTTATCATTTTAGTGTAAAGTTTACACTATAATAAAATGTTTACAACGTTAAATTGGACAAATTATAGCACTAGTCAGGACCGCTCCGGTGACCTAGTGGTTAGACCGTCCGCCGCGGGAGCGGTAGGTCATGGGTTCAATCCCCGGCCAAGTCATACCAAAGACTTACAAAAATGGCACTAACAGCTGCCTCGCTTGGCGCTCAGTATTAAGAGGTCAGTGCTAGGACTGGTCGGCCTGGTGTCAGGATAATGTAACTTGATGGGACATCATGCCACGTGTCTGCAGCATGATGCCCCAGTGCCCCATCACTATAAACTGCCTCACTGCAGACATCATAGCGATATGACTGAATTTTTTTAAAGCTACGTTACAAATCCTAATGAAACAAAGAAACAAAACAAACAAAGCATTGGCCAGGTTGTTCACAAGCCCATGCTTTACATAGTAATCAGTCTGTTTGATTATTTTCCTCTACCCTTTTATACGTGTCCAGTTTGTGGCCAAACACAGGATAAAACAAGTGTTTCTTCTTATGTTTTTTTTTTAATAGATATAACAGCTGCGATGAATGTATGGACTTATCAATAAAAATGATCAATGTACTAATCATATATATATATATATATATATATATATATATATATATATATATATATATATATATATATATATATATATATATATATGATGGCAAATTCGATTGCCACACATGATGACTTTGACTCTCAGTTATATATATACTTTCTTACTTTCTTACTCCGTTACACATTAATTTTTTTTCTTCATACCAATCACTGTACGAGATTATTATTATAATAGCATTAATCTGTCTCCAAAAAGAATATTCGCACTAGATTATAAAAGTTCGAACGTTTCTCACCACTTAATACGTACAACATTTAACTGAATTACTATCAAGTGTCTAATGTGGAACAAAACATATTTTATCTAGTAGAACAGCGTCCTGTGACAGATCTGACTTTGTAGACATTTGGAATAAGTTCCAAAATATTTAATATATTAAACAATTTAAATTTGATGCAGCAGATAGCAAGAAAGAATAAAACAGTACATTTCACGTACCTTTACATCTGAAGATTGTTTCCGTAAAGTGGCCAGCTTCTTGACAATACTCATAAGCATTGTGACGATATCGAGATAATAAGTAGTATAAGTACGATGATGGTGGTCAGATCCACGGCCAGGGAACTCAGAATAAACATGCCCCCACTACCGAAGCTTTGTGCGTGTTTCATCAAGTGAACACATAAAAAAGTTCGACTCCGCCGATGCTGAAAGCTGTACACCCCAGTTGACGTTGTACCCGGCAACAAAACGTATCTACATTTTAGTTTGTATATAATAATAGGGCAATTTTCGTGCACATAATTCCGTGACAAAGGAGTTGATAATATTTAGTGAGAAACTACGGGTCCATTTCTTCCTTAAGCATTTAGCGACGCTACTCTATCGACTGAGTAAACACTATTCTTTGTCTCCTTTAAATAACAAAAACAACGTAATTGTCTAGATAAAATAATTTTGGTTTTTCAATGAATATAAATTACCGATGTATCTTAAAAAATCCATATACTAATATTTTTGGAGATTCCGTCGCTTGCGATATTAAGTGTTGTGCTATAAAACTTGAATCCATCCTGGTTTCCTATTTTACCACGTCTCTGTTCTTTCGAATACATCTATGTAATAATTCAATGGTTCTCAACCTGTGGGCCCGGGATTATTCCAAGGGTCCACGAAATGACTGATTAAATAGCAGATTTCGTAGATATGCAACTATATTTGAAAATAATGTATTTGTTGTCGTGAAGAATAAAATTTGGATTCAATTACAACGCGGTAACTGACATCATAATAGTTTTCTTTTTTTGTGTTCATTATGTATTTTTTCAATTAACGGAACCTAAAGTTCAACTATTAGCAGATGGGCGGGGATCCCAAATATATTTTGAAGGTAAGAAGAGGCCATTTTTGTCGGAAAGGAGGGAAACCGCTGCTCTAAAGCATTCTTTTGCTGAACATACTTTTGTTTTTAGTGAATCTCTGACTATGCGTTCAGGATTTGCGTGTCATGTAACTGCCCGCAGAAACCGAAAATAATAGTTTGTTTTAGTTGAGCATATAATGTGGCACAAACTGCGCACGCTGTTTAAGAACATTTCTCATATTTGCGCTGGAGAGGAATCTGCATTAATTGACTGTCAATTAGAAAATGCAACAAAGAATGTATTCTTTTGCAAACAAAATTACCATTTTCCTTTTCTCTCTGTGATGCTTTTAGTGGAACCCATAAATGTTCCTACACAAACAATGTCTTTTTTATGAATGATGTCTGTTATTGTGTTCATTATGAATCATGTTAGAGTCATCGTCTTTACTCAAAATCATGTTCGAGTGATTGTCGTTATTAGGAATCTTAGGAATTATGTCTGAGTGATTGTTTTGATTAGGAATTATGTTTGAGTAACACAAAGAATCATATTACTGAATTTTTTCACACATTCATTAGCGGGGAAATAGATTTTTCAGGTAGAACGTCATTGCGAAAAATCCTTGTCTGTCCGCGCACACGACCTTTACCTTAAGCCATGACAGTCGAAAATACATATATGCGAGCTTGCTTGAATGAAATTTCAATTATAGTGAAACCGGACATAAAGGTCATTTGTTCACTGGTTTAAACCATCATTTTAATTTTATGGTTGGTTTCCCGTGGGGAAGGAATGGTGACACATCCCCATGGGCATTTAACGCACAAAGTACTGTACTAGGGGTGCAATGGCACCAAATGGTGACGAGAGAAAAATAGTTTTCTCATATCCTCAGTTTTTGTTGGAGTCCGATCGTTGAAAAGGAGGAAAATATCCCGGAAAGCCAGCCGTTGTCGTATATGGATGTCGTTTACTCCTCGGAACGCCCTAGCTATACTTATTTTAAATTCAATCCAGTTATACTAATGGACGAAATAAAAACCAATAATGTGTTAGCCACATGTGCAATTGTATCAAATAAATATGAGTCGTAGAATTTTTCTTTAACATCCTAACTATACCAATTTTCTAGTACAATAGTGTACGTATCATAAGTCCCTAACAAATTTGTTGAACTAATATGTCTATGTGACATATAAAAGTGTAGTCACTGTTTGGTAAATAGGTTGTTAATTTTGAGCGGTGTTCAAAATTGATCAAGTCAGGTTTGTAATAGAGATTATTCGAAGAGGGTTTCTCGTAACCAATTGAGAACCCTATTGTTCAGGTAATTGACGGCAAATATGAAAGCTTTTTAATCCTTTGCGCAGGCAGGTACCGGGGTGCAGTATGTCGCTGGCTCCAGAGTTTCTCATGGGCTGCTATTATTCCATGCTGCCGCTTTATTATTTTCCAGGATGATTTGGCTGGTTTTTCAGGAGACGATTTGCTATCAGGTGGTCCCTCCATTTAGGTCCCCACAGCCAGTGACGCCATTAGCATCGTGTGGAGTCCGCCATCTTGTTTCAACGTGGCAGCTGTCTTTTTCCTATGTACCAGGGCTCGTAGAAATGTTACTACAGGTAGCTTTTTTGGTACCCAGCGTTCACCACAGTGGTATTCCCGTCATCGAAAGCAGGTACCTAGAAGTTCCTATATTTGCAGTTTTTTGCAATCCTAATGGTCTCCATGTTATCTCTGGATTCGCTGTAGTACACCGCATCTAGCTGTAGTCCGGTCCTGCCTGCTCTGTGTCCGCTGCCCGAATGGATCATGAAAGGCAGGCTTGCTTCTTTCCAAGCATGTGCACTGCTAGACACATTACTGCATATTTCATCAGATGTTTTACTGTAATTCTTTGCAATTATGGTTATTGGCTAACTGTACTGAATACTGAAGCAGCACTCACTCTTCCCCTGACAAAACGTCATTGATTAATAGTGTGTATATTTGGCCGCAAAAACAACTGTAAGATCTGGCTTGACTTTTCTTCGCTTGCCATTTCTCAAAATTGTATTGGCATTTGGCATATAATTATTGCTTATCCACATGAATTTAAATATAATGCAGATGGGTGCGTAATGTATTAGTATTTTTATTATTTATGTTTTTTTCCATGTAAAAATCGGAGTTATCTAAGGATGTAAACATCAATTAAAGATATTTTTGTTTGCATCAGAGACAAACGCAGAAGCACACTAAATGCACGACGAAAAAAAATCTTAATTTCACAAAGTTAAACTGTCAATAATATCTTTCAGGTTTGACAGAAAGAATGTGTCTTTAAGAGTCACTATAGGCCTATATACTCGATTATATATCGGGTCAAATTGCATAAAACCATTTCTGCTGCAGTATAATGTGCCAACAGCTCTGTGTCTACGCTTCATAGGTTAGGAGTACTTAGTAGAACAAACAACATACATTCTGATTAGCCGATTAGGGTCTATGCTGTTTGAAGCTTGACCAGATTTGTATACGAGTGCAGACAGACCATAAATCTGAATCATACAAAAGATCTATATTTTTTTTTAACAAAGCTACGTTAATAATCCAAGTCACACACACACGCACACACACACACACATACACACATACACATACACCTGGTGTTTTGTTATTTTTTTATTTGGTTGTATATGAATTCGAATTTCAAGCCGGATTTGTATAGTAGAACATATTTCTTTCACATTCCTTTTCAGCTTAGATAGAGTCTTTCCAGGCAAGATGCCAATACACATATCTTATCCCGCCTCACACTTGACCATAATCCTGACATTGGAACAATTCTGACCGTCTACTGCCAGCGTTTATAGCACACTAAGTAGCAAAACCTCCCTGCTTTCGGACACCAATTAAGTATTCTTTAACATTTATTAAAATAAACAATTATTACAACACATGTACAAAACGAGCAGCCGTTTATTCGGATTGTTTGAGGACCGTTTGCACTAATCGACCGAGTACAAATATTCTTCGTGTAGTCTGTTTTCTAGTCGAAAAAATAAAAACTGTTCTTGTTCACCTTCACATAAATTTGGACGCCGTTGTTTTGCCATTACCTTAGCCATCGCAACCACTATTTTTTGAATGCTGATATATATTCACAATAGGCCATTTTGGGCCTCGATCTTCAGCCTCCTTTCACGAATATGAGAACAAATTCTTTGTGATACATCGTTGTTAAAGAAGAAAGATTCCATCCTCGAGATCAGAATTTTCCTATTTTACGCCGACACACACAAATAATGCCATTACTCTTCCACGTAGACACAAACGCTTACTATGCAATGTTAGTGGTAGCTCGAACCAATTGCTCAAATTGCTTTTCAAAATCCTTTGTTTGTACTCTGGGGAAAAAAAACCTACTATTTATTGCTGCATATGCAATTAATGTTTACCTAGGCACAGTGTTATCTGTTTTCAGATTCAACAATTATCACAATCTTCTTTCTTTTATGTACATATACATCATGGGACTTCACCACACTGGTTATCAGGCACATTAAAGTCTCTATAATTATTATGAATAAATACCCACTTATGGTGTCTGAATTGATTTACAGTCCCTTACATTTTCATCTTTACATCAAACATGCGGACATTTCCCCTTTCTTCTTCACATAACTAACAAGGTGTTAGTAGGCATGAACATTTTTCCCTATAAAAAAAATCCCATAAATTTATTTCAAGAACGAGTATTAAAATAAAATGTGTATTAAAATAAAATGTTATTTTGTTCTAATACAATATATTATTGCGCCAGTTCAATGTTCTAATATAATATTTTATAGTACCAGTTCAAATACTTGTAAAGGTCTTTATTTTCATTCATAGATATCACATAATTCTAAAGATAAGCCGTGTTTTATTAGTGTTACAGAACATCGAAAACTAATTTTCTTATCATCAACAATGCTGCCGCTGTTAATAACAATATGTGCAATATACAACACCGTAACTTCAGAAGTAAACTAATACACGTTGGCACACTCATGAACCTGAAATAATCACAACAATGTCGAGGAACTTCTAGATACTATAATCTACCGTTTGTCACCCTTAATAAAGTTTGCATTTTCCACACTCAAATCATTTGGCAGGAGTCTAATTCACTGCTATTTTGTTTCTTTGAAGAAATTGCAGGCAAACATTAGTTGAACGGTAATTGAATTCATTCAATTTACTGTTACATACGTGAATGCATGCAAAGGTAAACTGAGCATGTAATATAAAAACACAACTCCGGGTCAAAATCCCAAAGGTTTTAGGAACTGGACATTTGCTTTGTCTGCAAAATGCCATTAATTTTCTAATAATCAATAGGTACCATACTTTTCCTTCATGCATGCGTGTGTGTGAGAGTGATATCATTTTTTTCTATAAACGATCAATAGAATTCCATCATTTTACTTCTGCATTGTAAAGGGTTATCATTCAATGAGTGTGCATGACGATAAAGATGGACATTTCCACAGATTGGTCAGGACTCATAAAAGCTGTGTTCTCACCGCGATCTCAAAGGAATTTTTGTGAGGAAAATCCCCAAATTGAAAGATGAAAGTTAATAATCGAATTTATATATTGTCTTCATGCTAGTGACTTGAATCGTGATATTCATCGAGATAACTTGGGATTAGATGGTATGGTTGTGTGAGACATGACCAGATTCTGTAACGTAACAAAGAGAACTATCAAATATTTAGATATGAATCATTGTCATTTCAAACTTCTTTTGAAAACAAGCTAGAAATTATTCTCCTTTGTGCTAAAAAATTATTAAGGCATATCAATTTCATACCATCATTGAATCTCTGTATTTGAATTATAATGTGATATTCTGTCAAGTGGCTAGTTGACCAAAGGTAGCAGCAATTCAGTTTTCGTAAAGCATGAAATTAGAAGTGAAACTATTAATAATAATAAAATAATTATTACAATTGCATGGAATTATGACAAGTCAATTCATATTATTATGATGCTTGGAGGGAGATGTAGTATGTAATCCCCACTGCTATGGTATTTTGGTGATCAGTATGAAATGGAACATTCGACTATGGAGTTATTTCCCGGATGCAGTAATTAATAACATAAAATATGAAATTAATGGATGGAATAAGAGAGATGATTCAATTATATGGAATAGAACAACACGAGCCGTCGTATGTAAAATGTAACAATTTAATTAATGACACAAAACGAAATTAAAGTGAACATGGCGTTTGAATGATATGCTCTCTCATAGAATTAGAATTGCAAACTTATGCAAAAATGATGCAATGAGCCGTTTTGTTATGCCGTTACATCTCTCTCTCTCTCTCTCTCTCTCTCTCTCTCTCTCTCTCTCTCTCTCTCTCTTCGGGTTATTAGCCCTAACTTGGCTGTCTGTTGTCTTTTCCCACTATTTTTTGTGCACGTATGAAGATATTTTTTCCTTCAAATAAATATAATACGCAACCTAGATATTTATCAGATTGTTCTTCTCATGCGATCGAACAATACTCGCACTCTTTTTACGTCAGATATCGTCTTATCATAATTCAACATAACTAAGCTTTGGTCAGTTCGCAACCTGATACTGATACACAAACAACATATTATCATAAGATTAGTGTCTTTCTCTAGTAGATACTCGAATTCCTAACGGAATTATGACATAACTAGACCTCTGACATCTACTACTATTACTAGCTTACACTGTCGCTCGGCACATGCCGATGTTTCTCGGTTAAAAGAATTCACAACTTAATTACAAAGATCAATTAATGAATTTCACGTCTTGTCTTATCTACATTACTTGCCAACTAACAATGTATTGACACATAGTAAAATCAGTTCTTATCATTCGTCCTACATTTCATGTAGGACATATCAATTGATTCTCACAATTAGTATCAGAGTAGTGCACTACAATACATGATTTCTAATACATCTGAACGAAGTAAATCGGACAAATGCACCTCAATTGGAACAACTTTATATAATACATGAGTCATGTAACATTCGATACACATCCATGCAAACCCTAAACTTCTTAACTCATTGAAAATTGATGTATGCATTTAAAGCGAACACATTATTACAAACTTACATCAATGCATATGTATGTAATTGAGACAAGACCTTGTGCTTTACCAAGACTCATTCCCATTTTCCATGAAGCCGAATCTCTCTTGTCGTGTTATCCAAATTTTCAGAATTCGTCTCTTGAAATATTTAATGAGAAAAGAGCATTTTGCTGATATCGGTACCAACTTCCCCATTCGGTAGAAATACGTGGACTAACTAATTTAGCTAGGAAACCTTGAAATACGTCTGGGAATACTCACCTTTTTCTTCTTAGCCAGTCAGAATGAATTTTATCCCACCTCCAATATTTTAACACTCCCATCGCGGTCAGAATTATTCTCTTCATTCCGCCTATATACCAAAAAACAAAAACAATTCTGGAAAATATTAGTTTATGACAAAAATTTCAGATGGCGTATGATTTCCCTAAATGTGTTTACGACTTCTCTCAACCCTCGAATTTCCTCCCACTTAACCTTACATTGACTGATCTGTCAGACCTTATCCTAGCGCGTCCTAATTAAATCAACTCATACCCCAAGCAGATCATATCCCATCCTTCGCGAGTAGACATTTTATTGCGCGTCTAACCCAAATGCCAATTTAAATGGTTACATGTTACACTGACCACGTCGAAATATATTGCGAAAATATCGGTAAATCTAGGCACCATTTTATAGGATATTAGCCAAATTACAATATTTAATTTTCTAAGAAAAAATAACAATCCGTGACACACAATAGTTTGCAACGTCAAACAATAAGAATATAAGTATTGCAAATATTTATAACTTTAAAGACAATGTTTTCGGACATTTTGTGTCTTTGTGTACCGACATAGCATGTAAGAAAATAACCGAAAATATTCATCAATGAACAAAGTGGAAAAATTTAAAATTTAAAATTTTTATGATGATTAAATACCTCTATCGAAGAGAAGAAACTCAATTTACGTGCGTCTCCGTAAGATGACTTACATTGACTCCTAATTCTGGAAATTTACCTATCGATATAGCTAAGGGGTGACTATCATCGCAAGCCACATTAGACAATAGGGTACACTCCTTTATTGCCCTTGGCCGCCTATGACGAGATTTCCTCGTTTGTCAAGAATATGCATAAACCTACTTAACCGAACGAATAAATTTATCTCGGCAGTATGACCGAAGATGACATTTCACATTGTTTGAAAAAGTCAATGCATGTTTCTACTCCAATCACGTATCGAGCGGTAACACAGGCTCTTTCATTACTATGTAGGAGATTTTGATATTATGTTGTTGATGTAGCATTTGTATTTATCAGTAAACGAGGAAATCTCAGGATAGATTTCTACGGCTGATAAAGGAGCGTAGCGGATTGTCGCCTGTGATTTGCAACGGTGCTGGATGACTGATGCAATCAATTCGACATTTCCGACAGAATAAACGTGATTGCTGAATACATTCATTTATCGAATAAGATCGCACATTGGGCATAATACTTGATCTGAAAACGAGTTTTAAAAAAAAAAATATAAAAAAACCCCACCTCTCAGCGCCAAATATAAAATGCTATCTGAATCCGATAGCCATAGGGAAATGATAGGATGGCGGCTGACAAATTTCACAATCTTTTTCTACTGAAAGCAATACGACATTACCCCCGTATTCGTCATATTTGTACATTATATTTTGTGAAAACACTAAATCTAGCTATAACATATGCTTCGGAAAGGATAAACGTAATCTATGACGCTAATCTCTGCAAAACAAACATCGTGTTTCCATTACATTACCTGCATTAGAAATGCCTAAACATAGGATAACCTGCCTAACACAAGTTAGTTGCCAAAAGTACATTTTAATACAAAGTGGGTGAATCATTTTAAGATTATGCCTATGTTTAATAGGATTGTAGCAGCTAAATGGCTTGGCTTTCGATGATATTGTTTAAGTCGAATTTGCTCAATCATTTTGTGATTGGTCAAGAATTTATCTCTATTTCTAATTATCCCTTATGTAAATTGCATTCAGGAAGGTTGTTGTTTGATCATCTCTTTTCCACAATATTAATAATAACGGTTTCTCTGGCGGAAAACGCGTTCATTCACTATTGTTTTAGATTTCGACTCCAAATTTCTTCACACAATTTTAACGATTTCGACTTACGCCATCCCCAGATTGATTTATCTCGGGACTTGTGTGCATCTTCAAGTAGCACTACACCGTGGCACCAAAATAGGTCTCTATTTATAGTCACTCTGATCAATACTTCTAATTTCTGAGTTGATGTCCATTAATTCTCACATTAACTTTAGCTGTCGCGAAACTTGGTCTCTGAAGGATCCCTTGTGGGTTCTGATTCATTCTGTTAAAACTGTATGCATCTAGGAACGCTCTTATAGTTCGATATAGTTAGAATTATATTGGTTACACTATACTCGGATTTGGGATGGTATGGTACCGTCTTGCAGCTACGTTTGGTGTGATCTGCAGTCTCATTCACGCTTCTCTTGGTGTGATATGTTGTCGCATTACAGCTACTCTTGGTGTGATCTGCTGTCGCATTAAAGCTATTCTTGGTGTGATATCTTGTCTCATTACAGCTACTCTTGGTGTGATATGTTGTCTCATTACAGCTACTCTTTGTGTGATATGTTGTCGCATTACAGCTATTATTGGTGTGATATGTTGTCTCATTATAACTACTCTTGGTGTGATCTGCTGTCGCATTACAGCTACTCTTGGTGTGATATGCTGTTTCATTCCAGCTACTATTGTATTGGTGTTATATTCTGTTTCATTCCAGCTACTCCTGGTGTAATATGTTGTCTCATTGCAGCAAAATTGGTACGATATGCTTTCTTATTACAGCTGCTCTTGATGTGATATGCTGTCACATTACAGCTATTCTTGGTGTGATATTCTGTTTCATTGCAGCGACAATTGATGTGAGATAATGTCTTATTACAGCTACTCTTGCTGTGACATGCTGTCTCATTGCAGATACTTCTTAGTGTGATATACTGTCTCATTACAGGTAATCGTGGTGTGGTAAACTGTCTTATTACAGCTACTCTTGGTGTTACATGCTGTCTCATTACAGCTTCTTTTTTATAAGCACTCTGTATTTACCGATAAAAATCACTTGAAAGATTTGAAGAAATCAATTTCTGCCCAAATAAATTGATAGACACAGCAAAAATACAGTTGATTTTGTTAGCTCATAAAGCACGAATAACAGATGTTCAAAACAAACATCAGTTGACAATCTAGGATGCAAAACGAAATCCCTCAGCTTAAGATAAGGATGCTCACTTAGAGAAAACAAACAACGTTCTTAACAAAATTGTCACTGATTTTTAACAAGGTCACCAAGCAAATGTAATATTGGTGACGCACAATATGATATATACAATATGATATATACAATATGATATATACAATATGATATATACAATATGATATATACAAATTAAATATAAATAACAGCTACTCTTGGTGTACCATGCTGTCTTTTTACATCATCTCTTGGTGTACCATGCTGTCTCATTACAGTTTATCTTGCTGTGATATGTTACCTTATTGCAGCTGATCTTGGTGTACTATGTTGTCTTATTACAACTGATCTTGGTGTCCAATGTCATATTATTACAGTCGTTATCCTGTGATATGCTGTCTTATTACAGTTGTGTTTATTCTTTGATAACATATCTCTTTGAAACTTGACGTTTTCGTGTTTCACTTAAAGCACTCAGGTAATCTTTGAAACGTTTCTTGCAATGTTAGATAAATACAACACATCATATTATATCTAATATACGTTTAATACTGCTCGTGCATTTTGTGTCGACATAATGTCAAACGTTTTCTATCCCAAGAATGGTTAACTCTGAGCTTTCAATTAAATATGTTTAGAGATGTGCAGTAAGTATTGAACAGACTATGAGATGCACATTCATGATTATACAGCACAGCTACAGGATAATCATGTGGCTATGAAGAATTCAAGATAACATGATTATACAGCACAGATACAGGATAATCACGTGGCTAAGAAGAATTCAAGATAACATGATTATACAGCACAGATACAGGATAATCACGTGGCTAAGAAGAATTCAAGATAACATGAATAACCTTTAAGTATTTTGATTTTCTTTACTTTTCTTGACTAAAACATGAGTATTTTTTGTCAAGCCAAGCAATATAATGATAAATAATTATTTCAATAGTAAGAAAGACGTGTTGACCTATCTATAAAGGCAAAGAATAAACAAGATGATAGAAACGCCAATAGTACGTCTCCTGTTTTGCGTAAAGAAAACAAATGAAGTGATGGAGGAAGTTAATTGCTTCAATTTACTATACAGATATTTTTCTATTTATCGATCTGTGCCATTCTTATTATACATGATACAACCTGGATAATTTTACATGAATTTTAAGTCTGCATTATTCGGTGTTTTATAATTTAATAGTCACCGGTTATGACATGTCTGTAATAATGACGGTAATCCTAATTAAGAGTCAGCGGTTATCACTTGTCTTCAATAACATCTGCTGTGATGTTTAGAGCCAGAACTATCCTAGGTAATCTTATCGAAGAGGTTGACAATCCGAGGTTAACCTATTTAAGAGTCAGCGGTTATTTCATGTCTTCATTAACATCTGTTGTGATGTTAAGGGCCAGCATTATCCGGGATAATCTTATCAAAGAGTTTGACAATCTGCGATTAACCTATTTAAAGGTCAGCGGTTATCGCATGTCTTCAATAACCTCTGTTATCCTATTTAAGAGTCAGAGGTTATCGCATGTTTTCAATTACATCTGCTATCCTATTAGAGTCAGAACACTCCGCGTTAATGCTCTTTGAAAGTCAGTATTATACCCGGTTATCTTGTGGATAAAGTTAGCACAATTCGTGGTTAACTTATTTAAAAGTCAACATTACACACGGCAAAAATATACAAACGTTAGAGGTAATTCTGTGATACTTATATATCATCGCCAGCTTCTGTACATTTCCACGAAGCTAATTGCAAAGTTTGCATTACACTGTCACGGAATGCGAGAACATATATAACGCCAATAGTGCATAGGAGAACGAAGTTGTGACAAGGGAAATTATCTCATACATTCAACCACCACTTGTGAATACACCGTTCTTGTGTAATATTATTGTAACTATGTATGTACATGCATGTACATGCATGTATGTATGTATGTATGTATGTATGTATGTATGTATGTATGTATGTATGTATGTATGTATGTATGTATGTATGTATGTATGTATGTATGTATGTATGTATATGTGCGTGCGTGCGTGCGTGCGTGCGTATGTATGTATGTATGTATGTATGTATGTATGTATGTATGTATGTATGTATGTATGTGTCTGTGTGTGGTTGTGTGATTTCGGATATATATATATATATATATATATATATATATATATATATATATATATATATATATATATATATATATATATATATATATATATATGCATGCATAATCACTTATATTTCCAGAAATTGCAAATTGAAAGTATCCAGACTTGCAAATGTGCAAGGCATATCGAAAACAATGATATATGTTATATTGGCATCTGTATTTTCTTTAGTTGTGTATGAGTGTAATAATTTCTTGGCAGAACTAGAGTCTCTATAGTTCATTAGACGGCCTTTTATAGCTAGGTAGTGCTAGCAACGAAGAAAGGACCTGTATGATTGCACTACACCCATTTGACGGAATATGACTGTTCCTCTTTAGATTGATTCTAAGTAAATACAGCGAACATTCACAATAGTGAACCAGTCAAGAAAGGAAGGCTGCTTAAACCTTAGGATATTGTATATCACTAAAACCTGTGTATTTTTATTTTCCCAAATAACAACACTCTGAATGTATTTTGAAAACATTTGTGCTTACTGACTACAATTTGTGTTTCTAAATGGAATGGACAATTAAATGGGACAATTTCTCTTATAGAAGTGACCAAACTTTGTGTATAATATAAGAGAAATAGGTTGTTTCGAGATATTTAGTGAGCACCATAAGAAACGCAACTGTATATGTTGATCAGAATTGACATGTTGTCAATTGTTATTAGTTATTAGTAACCTGTTTAATTTCACCGATATAGATACTGAGTGTCCATATATATTCAATTCCCGAGACCAAGCAGGATGTAAATCATTTATTGCGTCCTCAACCAATGTTCTCAAAGTACGAGATGCTATCAATAGTTGATTTCATCAATCAGCTGGTATAGACAGATACTGTTATAAAAATACGTACACTTGCTGTTCGATAATGCGGGCCAGTTAATTCGGCAGATGATCCAGTTTGTGTCCAGGTGTTTTTTATAGCTCGCTGATCAGTTAGAATACACAAAAAGAATGGAACCAGACCAAGAAGGCGTGGAAGGAACCGGGGTGAGTTTAAGCATGTCATGCCTTCCTTGCACCTCAGACGTATATATATTACTGTTAATTTTGTTTTAAGATATGTTCAAAATGCAATGTTATGTTTGTACAGAGCAAAATGCACATATGGCAGCCAATCCAAACTGAGTCAAATTAAAACACTTCACACGATTTGGGATCGATTTGAATGGACATAGGCATATCTACTTTCTTGCATGATAAATAATTTGTTAAAATCGTTATGTAAACATATACATGTGTAGCGATGTTACGCTATGCGTACTCGTATTTTATTTCCCGACCTTTATGTCAGCGACATGCGGAGAAGAATCACACGTGTTCAAAGCCCGTATCAATTGGATGTTAATAAATTTAAATATTTAATCTTTTGTATACACTTTGTGAATTATGTAATAAACATTCTTGAAAGTTTTATTTTTATTAATGGAAAAGCCACCAAAGTTTAATAATCTACAGATAAGACATATTTCTACAATACATGAAATACAAAACTTACATATATAGATGAGATTCATTTATACACGACATGAAGTACACAACTTTCATATATAGCTAAGACTTATTTCTACAAGACAGGAAACCCAAAACTTACATAAATAGTTAAGATTCATTTATACACATGAAATACAAAATTTACAGATGTCGCTAAGACTCATTTCTGAAAAACATGAAATACAAAATTTACAGATGTCGCTAAGACTCATTTCTGAAAAACATGAAATACAAAATTTACAGATGTCGCTAAGACTCATTTCTGAAAAACATGAAATACAAAATTTACAGATGTCGCTAAGACTCATTTCTGAAAAACATGAAATACAAAATTTACAGATGTAGCCTAGACTCATTTCTACAAGACATGAAATACAAAACGTACATCTAATACCAAGACTCATTTTCTTCAAGACGTGACATATCAGACTTACATGTATTGCTAAGACTTATTTCTACAAGGCATGAAATACAAACCTACATATATAGATATGACATACAGACATAATAAGACATAAGATACAAAACTTACATATATAAATAAGATTGTTTCTACAAGACATAATATACAAAACTTACATATATAGATATGACTTATTACAACAAGACATGAAATACAAATTTAAAATATATAGCGAAGACTCATTTTCATAAGACATAAAACTTATATATCACTGAGGCAATAATAAGTCGCAAAATGATAGATAATACTACACCCTACATATGAACTATTTTCGCCTTGTAAGTTCGAGAAGGCCTTATAAGGTCCAGAAGGGCATGCCTAAAACAAAGAAAAAGTGATTTTGTATCAGTCATCCAAGGGATATTTCAGGTAGATTTGGTACAAGTTTTAGTTTCCGTTAACAAGGTTAAATTACTCACACAATCTGTGTATCAGTATGTATGCTGATAAGTAGAAAGACATGGCCCCACATGCTGCAAAAGGAGATGTAAGCTTTTCACACGCACACACACACACACACACACGCGCGCGCGCGCAAGCAAGCAAGCAAGCGCGTATGCAAGCAACCACACAAGCACACACACGTACGTACACACGCACATACACACACACAAGCACACAAACATCATGGACGCAACAAAAACTTAATTCTGGTCATCTGCCAATAACAGAAGGTTATTTGATGGGGATTTTAAACCCTCACTATCATCACCCCTACCCTTACAATTACGGTCCGCAGGTGGACACGTTCATTCGTTCGTCTGTTCAAATGTCGTGTTAAGAAATCTTTGCATTAGAAAATCATCTTAAACAACGCAGTAAATACGAGAACATTTGACTATCAAGAAGAAAGTTGAATTCCTAATATCAGTTTTATGGGGCAAGTCTAATGCGAAAGCAGTTTTTTTTTTTTCCAACGGTTTAAACGTTATCTGCTCTGCAAATATCGTCCCATTACATACCAGATTTTAGCACATGTTTATTTGGGATAAGCTACCGGGATAGACTACATACAATCATGCATTTTCACGGACACCTATGTACAAAACAATTATGTCATGTTTCGCACTACTAAGACTGAAATACAGCGATTATTAGGAAGCAATTGAGGTATCATTGGAGATGCCCATGGGGAGTTAGTTATTCCCTTATCTATGTATTCCAAAATGTGGGGTCTAGGGAGATGGTTTGTGTGTATTTAGCACTTTAGATGTGTATTCCAAAATGTGGGGTCTAGAGAGATGGTTTGTGTGTATTTAGCACTTTAGATGTGTATTCCAAAATGTGGGGTCTAGAGAGATGGTTTGTGTGTATTTAGCACTTTAGATGTGTATTCCACAATTTGCAATCTAGAGAGATGGTTTGCTTGTATGCAGCACTTTAGATGTGTATTCCAAAATGTGGGGTCTAGGTATCTCGTATGCTCGCTTACATATCGCGTCAGATTGTAAACAGCACAGATCCTTATCTACCGTAGTACAAGCCGCCTACAGATCAGTGTCTATCTTGTTTTGTAGTAATTACTCCTACCAAACTGTAGAGATTCAGATTAGCTGGTGCATTATTAGACGGCAGATCTGGGCCTGTACAGTTTGTAGTTGGACTTTTGTTATGAGCGAGTACAGACGGTACGCTTTATCTTTGATTTACACAGCTTATATCTAAAGAAGAAATTTCTATTTACTGCCATGTTAACGAATTTTTCACTGAGTAATAATATTAAGGTATATAATAACAGTTGCCCTGTCTAATACCCACCCCACCCCACTACCACCTCTATCCTTACAACTGTTTCATACTATGAAAGGGTTTAATCGGATTCTTCAAATATTCAGAGACCTATTTGTCGTTATGATCAGGTGCACACTTTTGCTTCCCTCTGCAAATACATCTTCTTTTCTCAGCATCACATCAACTTTATTATTTCTCTTACTACCAATAATATTTCATTACATTTGTGATGAAAATTTCTTTAGAAACCGAACTATGGTATCTACACATGAAAAACCTGTTTTGTTCGGTGGGGGCGGGATATCAACAAAATTAATTTTCTCAGTGCTCCAGATAATAATAATAATAATAATAATAATAATAATAATAATAATAATAATAATAATAATAATAATAATGAGTACTTTGTATAGCGCCTAATCTTTCGAAGCTCTAAGCTCTTTACACCATCAATAATGATATGACAACACTACAGAACAACAAATGACAAAAACAATGAAAGTGGAAAGCATAACAAACATGCTGAAAACGTATGAGATACAAAACATGATTAGGTCGCTAAGTTTGTCCCTGCAGTCGAAACAGGTGAGTCTTAAGAGCACTCTTAAAAGGGACCACTGTGTCTTTGTGTCTAATTTCAATGGGCAATTCGTTCCACGTCGCCTGGCCCTGGTGTGCAAACGAACGTTGTCCTTATGACTTTGTTTTCACCTTGGGAACAATGAGTATACGATTATCAGAAGAAGAGCGTAAGGATCTAGCTGGTGTATACACATGGGTGAGGCTGGATAGGTATGTTGGACTGGAGTCTGTCATTGAAACATAGCACAGAGAACAAATTTTGTGTTTGATTCTGTATCGATATGATAGCCAGTGTATGGTACAGAGCAGTGGTGATGTGTGCTCTGATCGAGGTACTCTAAAGATGATCCGTGCAGCTGTGTTTTGAGCTTTTTGAAGTTCTGGAGTAAATATTGTCACGAACCAGACAGAACTGAGTTACAATAGTCCAGTCTTGAAAGTACTAATAAACACACAAGCGTTTTAGTGGCATCAACTGAAAGATATTTACGAATGGAACTGATGTGTCTCAATTCAAGATATGATCTCTCTCTCTCTCTCTCTCTCTCTCTCTCTCTCTCTCTCTCTCTCTCTCTCAATGGTCAATGGAGTAGTTGGTTCTCTGCATGCAGTCTTTTATTTTTACTTCCGCGCATAAAATGTTACATTTTTAGTTGTCTGGATGTAGTTTTATATTTTTATGTCTTCAGCACACAGTGTTACACTTTTTTTGTCTTTATACAGTGTTACACTTTTGTTGTCTTTATAAAGTAGTACATTTTAGTTGGCTGTCTTCAATGTTACAGTTTAGTTGTCTGCATACAGTGGAACATTTTTAGGTGTCTGTATTCCGTGTTACATTTCTAGTTGTTTGCATGCAGTGTTACATTTCTAGTTGTCTGCATTAAGTGTTACATTTCTAGTTGTCTGCATTCAGTGTTAAATTTTTCATTGTCTGCATACACATAGGTGATGACAGTTACTTTACATGTACAGTTTAATTCATATTGAGTCCAATCCAGTACATGATAATACTGTACCATTATGTAATTATGTGAGTGGTGACAAATATAGCTCAAAGTCGTTTCCTTTAGTTTTTAGTTCTCTCCAGTGAAACAGATTTTGCCTATCAATTTTGGACATGTGTTTAATTTGATTATGTTGTTACTTTGTTGTTATTAATTATGTCCCCATGGCATAATTTGCTGGTGAAACGTATAATTAATACTCAACACTCTAGGCCAAGCCGTGAGAGTTTGTGATATTGCAGAAATAGTATACACTTGTTCTGTTTTGACAATTAAAATAATAACTTGCTACAGACCCAAATGATTTTCACTGCTAATTAAATAATGATTTTTCGTAGACCCGAATACTTTCTTTGTAGCTTTGTAACAGTCCCATCTGACAAGTCTGTGAAAGATGAACATATGCAGCTATGTGAGATATTCAATCCTTATCACTGTTTATTTACCTGTTTGGGGTTTAACAGCAAGCTTTTTTAAATCTTGTGTCGTGTTTGTCCGTAATTCACTAAGTTAAGTGATGAAAAATTGAAACGGAATAATTCGTGTTTATATCATAGAAACATGAAATTTACACAATTTAGTTTCATCGTATCGATTTCATTTCCATTTTCGTTTGGTTCATTCAGGATGAGAACATTTCTTAAGACAGTGACGGCCTTTGCATAGCAGTTCTTTAGACAGAGTTTAAACGTTGCTAGAACAGTATTTCCTGCAAACACATGAATTGATCATAAAGCCGCTGGCAATGCTAGGGTAAATATTTCCGAAATGCGATCGTAATTATTATGTTCCTATGAGCAAGAAATAAATGTCCATGTTGATACAGATGATGCAGTAGTTAAATATTTGCGAGCGCTCGTAAAAACTGGCACCAATCGGTGATGAGAAACTATAGTGGCTGGCAAAAAACGGTAATGAGAAACTATAGAGACTGACACAAAACGATAATGAGAAACTATAGTGACTGGCACAAAACGGTAAAGAGAAACTATAGTGACTGGCAAAAAACGGTAATGAGAATCTATAGAGACTGGCACAAAACGGTAAAGAGAAACTATAGTGACTGGCTCAGCACGGTAATGAAAAACTATAGTGACTGGCAAAAAGCGGTAATGAGAAACTATAGTGACTGGCAAAAAATGGTAATGAGAAACTATAGAAACTGGCACAAAATGGTAATGAGAAACTATAGTTTCTCTACTAAAGAAACCTCCGTATGATAAATAGAACCAAATTAATGCATGACATCCAAGAAAACCTAACAATTTACTTACATCCTACAGCAGAACAACTCGGTAACTGCCTGCGTTCATTGCTTGAAAAAACATGCCCCAGCCACCAAATGCAGAGTATCAATATAAAAAGTGTTTTCCATTGTATAGTAGTGTTAGGGAACAGTTTAGCACTGCTAAAAGACATCGCCGAAAAGCAGAGAGGCTTTGGCTTTCCACCAGACTCACTATTTAAAAACAAACTTATGAAGCCGCATAGAAGAACGTCACAAACATAGTCCATTTAGCCAAATTATCCCACTACAGTACTAAGATCACGGAGAGTTCCAGCTGCAAAAGAGCTCTTCGAGATAACTAACAAACTAATGTCAAGGAACAAATGTACACTACTTCCAACTACCTTCTCTCCAGTAGACCTCCCGGACCTATTTGCAAATTTCTTCCGTGACAAAGTACAAACCATTAGAGATTTGCTTGACAACACAATTTCACTTGACTCGTCATACATTTTTGATACAGAATTTCAGCGACAATCATTAGGAACATTTGAACCTGTCTCTATTGATTTAGTACGGACAATCGTGATGAAGAGTGCACCAAAGTCTTCTCATTCATATCCTTTACCTCAGACAATAAATATCAGCAACACCAACATTAAATTCATAGTCACGAAACCGAGGTGTTACTCTAGACAGTACTCTCACATTGCATCTACATGTCATGAACATATACAAGGTCGCATATCTTGAGCTGAGATGCATCAGCTCCATTCGCAAATATCTTTCAGTTGATGTCACTAAAACACGTGTGTGTTCATTAGTACTTTCAAGACTGATCTATTGTAACTCAATTTCGTCTGGTTCGTCACAATATCTACTCCAGAAACTTCAAAGTTCAAAACACAGCTGCTCAGATCATCTTCATATTTAATTTGTTCTCTGTGTTATACCGAATGACTCCAGTCCAACATACTTACCCGGCCTCACCCATGTGTAGACACCAGCAAGATACTTACGCTCCTCTTCTGACAATACTTATTGTTCCCGCTATGAAAACGAAGTCATATGGACAACGTTCTTTTGCATATCAGAGCCCGGCGATGTGGAACGAATTGTCCAAAATTAGACACGAAGACACAGTGGTCTCTTTTAAGAGTGCTCGTTCAACTCACCTTTTTCGAGTGCAGGAACAAACCTAGAGACATAATAATGTTTTTGTATCATATGTTTTCAGCATGTTTTATGTTTGCGGATTTCGTGGTTTATGTTTTTTGTTTTTCTGTAGTATAGTCATATCATTATAGATGTTGTAAAGCCCTTAGAGCTTCTAAAGATTAGGCGCTATACAAAATGTCCTCGTTATTAGTATAGTGACAGGCACAAAACGGTAATGAGAAACCATAGAAACTGGCACAAAACGGTAATGAGAAACTATTGAAACTGGCACAAAACGGTAATGAGAAACTATAGTGAATGGTACCAAACGGTAATGAGAAACCATAGAGACTGGCACAAATCGGTAATGAGAAAATTATCTACAGAAACTACTAAATAATTAACATTCTTTATCACGTAATTTCTTTTTGTACGCGGAAACAGGGGACATATTATTCGCAATTTCATCGCACTTATTAGGGCTATTTTAGATAGGCACACAACGTTTGACACACCTGGTTATTACTATTATATGAGACTATTTAAGGACTAGTTGTGCTTATCATTTCATGGTCGATGGTATAAATATATTCCAAGATTATTTGCTATTCATAAAGACTGTTTAATGACCAGCTGTGCTTATAATTTTATAGTCGATGGTACAAATATATTCCGATATTATTTGCTATTCATGAAGACTATTTAAGGACTAGTCGTGCTTATAACTTCATGGCCGATGGTACAAATATATTCCAATATTATTTGATATTCATATTGACAATTTACAGATCCACTTGTTAACTTCTAGGTGTCATGGATCACGGGACAGACTTTTGAAATTATACTTGCATAGTGTATATGTGTAGAGCACTCCTGTCTTAATAAAGAAAATCCTTGGTATAAAGCTGTGTTCTCTAACGTACATTTGCCATTTTTTACTCCAGTTATGACAACAACTGAAAAAAAGATTCATTTCGTGCCAGATTTGAAACGGAAAACAAGATTTTTGCGTTTAGGCTTCATTTACAAAACTATGAGAGATATTCTTCTTCGCAGTTGCATGACGAAAGACGGTTTGGTTTATCAATTAGTATAATTGCAGAGACACCTGTGGTTGTTTGAAAGCAGACCTACCAGGTTTTCGTCTCCTGCAGAGGGATCTATCACACCTCAGACGTAACCAAATATGATCGATTTATCAGAAACCGTACAATCGCAAATACTTCTGGCGGATATTTTTTAAAAATTGTTTAAGTGTGTAATGAAGATTTACGAAATTAAATCCACCACGAGACACTTGTATTGTTCATTCTGATGTTAAAGTAAAAAAAAGTGGTCCACCCTTTTCCAAGAAATCATCTCTACATCCACAAAACCTATTAATTTATTACCAGCAGAAACATTTTATAACTTTAGAGTCCTGTTTCGAAGGTTATATAGATTTCAGAGAATGCAGAGGTTAAAATTTGTTTTATTTCTTTGTTGTTTGTGGGGTAGCGGATGTTTTGTTTTATGGTTTGATCGACTTTTGTTCTTGGTTTGTTTTTTGTTTGTTTTTAAAGAGTGATATCCAACCAAACAGGAGGTATATATTGGTCTATCTAAACACAATAAAGTAACGACTTATTGCCTTAAATGTGTATTATTCATTAAGCTAATGTAATTTCACAATATCCTGTTCTAAATGTGTATGCCTTTTTTACTCAAGTTCTATATATATATATATATATATATATATATATATATATATATATATATATATATATATATATATATATATATATATATATGCATATCTAAGTCCACACCAAGTACCTGACCTAATCAGATAAATGGTAGTTCTCGAACCCGTACCATTCTGGACGTGATTCATTCGCGCTAACCAACCACTGAGACATCGATTGTACATCGTTCTGTACATCGTTCTGGATGTGAGTTAGGCATGCTAACCACTGAGGCATCGAGTGTACATCGTTCTGGTGTTTAGTCCTTCTGGTTCTGAGTCAGGTAAACCTACCAATGAGACATCGGGTGTGCGTCATTCGTACGAGGTATTTACTTAACATAGAATTCGACACTCGTGTGTGTTGTTTGGCATTATAATATACAGTACGAAATTTATCTGGCATTCAAATTGATAGAATTAAAATTGAACTATTATGTATGTCACATTTTGGAAACAACGTGGTAAACAGCTGTTGTCGTCTAGCTGCCATCTTTACTATTAAATAATCCAGCTTCTGTTAAAAATTTGGTGGAATGTTTGATCCGAACCGTCATTTGTTATATGTGGTGCCCACCAGTTGGTGCCTATTAGACTGCATGTGGACTGCAGCCACGATTAGTTTTCTTATATAATCCCTACGTTTGGTTGTCAGAAGTGAACTTTCCAGCGTGTCCAAAAATCCTGATAAACGATATATTAAAGTATTTTCAGAGATGAACTCGCGGTGATGAAGTTCTTGTCAAAAGTTATCCGACATTTGTTTTGAGTGGCTGGACTGTCTACACACTTTGTGCAAAGTGTCGGTCTGATTTCAATTGCATACCATCAGCAATACCTCATTGCTCTGTGTGCGTTATCGCCACAATACACAGACAACCACACCATACTGTTCATACTGTAACAAATATACATTCTCCTTTATATCGATACGAAGAATCCCTAACTCAGGTATCACTTTCAAAATGACAGAAATAAATTCTTAAACTAAAACAAGGCTATATTAGTGTGAATACCGTTTGAATCATTGTTACCGAGTCCAAATAGTAGTATCTTCCGTGCAGTCGCGGATTTCCCATTAGGCTGACAAGGCAGCTGTCTAGCTTTGCAAAACTCTGGCGGGTAGGGGCGATTCTAATATTGCCAAAAGCGACAGTATAATAAATCCGTCCACCCCACCATGTTGGATACAAGTTACACTTGTCACTTTCTATACAGTGGCAACACTAACACCATCACTAATGTCACTACTACTACTAGACTAATCCTTCCACTGAAGGAAAGCGAATGTGAAATGTGATAAGACCACCATCATATTATAATTCCCTTTGATTTGTTTGTATAATTGTGCTAAAATAGCATTGACCAGTTAATAGCGCTTCAATCTTCGACGTTATCTATAAGGATAGAAACCACGAAACACGTGAAATTAGGAATTATTATTCCCGTAACATTTGGAATAATTTTACTAAATTGCACATTACATAGTTTATTATTGGCATGTGTGTATATAAGGGTTAAGAGTGACTATGTCTGAATTATGGAAATAATTGGACAAGAACTGCAACATTAAACATCTAGGTAGATGATTGAAAATCACGTTAATCAGTAAATATAGTGGTTTTTTTTAATCGTATAAAGTTTCTGTGAGAATCGTGAAGAACATTACTAGGGTGGTAGCGCAGACACAATCTTTTGACAGACGGGAACGTTGACGCAGACAATGTGTGTAATTTCCTGTGTTCAAGTTATCATGTTACACGATAGGTTCGTTATGTACCATCCAGCCCAGCATTTCAGTTGAAAACACATGTGCATAACTGCAATGTTTTGGAGACAAAGATAAGTATTTTGAACTGAAATTATATGACCTAGACATTTAAAGTCATTATTAAGCAGATACTTAAAGATCTAAACCTGAAATATTTGTAAGCTATCTTTCCACTAAAACTTCAATGAAGTCTTGAAACACAAAATAACAAAAAAAAAAATTAAGGTACGCCTAAAGTACTGGTACACTATATACCCAATGACAGGTAATAAATTTGAATTTTTCCTTTTTCCCAAGAAAATTGAGAAATATTTTCTGATTAAAGACAACTACAGAGTTATCTATTATTTCATGTGATAGATTCATAACTGAAGTTTGGGAAATATGAATTGTGTTTAAAATCTGCGCTGATCATTAAGAAACGCCCTGTCCATACCTATCACACAAATGTTAGATGCGTGCTTGAGTTATTTTCATCGACACGATGCCTAACTCATTTATTTTTCAAAGCTATAAAATCAGGAGCCTGTGAAGGTGACGGTACTATCTCAATATATGTAGTTTTAGTGTACGATATGAATCAGGCAACGAAATGACAGGGAATATGTAGCTTTAGTGTACGATATGAATCAGGTAACGAAATGACAGGGAATATGTAGCTTTAGTGTACGATATGAATCAGGTTGTGAAATGACAGGGAATATGTAGTTTTAGTGTACTATATGAATCAAGTAACGAAATGACAGGGAATATGTAGTTTTAGTGTACATTATGAATCAGGTAACGAAATGACAGGGAATATGTAGTTTTAGTGTACATTATGAATCAGGTTGCGAAATGACAGGGAATATGTAGCTTTAGTGTACATTATGAATCAGGTAACGAAATGACAGGGAATGTGTAGTTTTAGTATACGATATGAATCAGGTAACGAAATGACAGGGAATATGTAGTTTTAGTGTACATTATGAATCAGGTAACGAAATGACAGGGAATATGTAGTTTTAGTGTACATTATGAATCAGGTAACGAAATGACAGGGAATATGTAGCTTTAGTGTACATTATGAATCAGGTAACGAAATGACAGGGAATATGTAGTTTTAGTGTACTATATGAATCAAGTAACGAAATGACAGGGAATATGTAGTTTTAGTGTACATTATGAATCAGGTAACGAAATGACAGGGAATATGTAGTTTTAGTGTACGATATGAATCAGGTAACGAAATGACAGGGAATATGTAGTTTTAGTGTACATTATGAATCAGGTAACGAAATGACAGGGAATATGTAGTTTTAGTGTACGATATGAATCAGGTAACGAAATGACAGGGAATATGTAGCTTTAGTGTACTATATGAATCAGGTTGTGAAATGACAGGGAATATGTAGTTTTAGTGTACTATATGAATCAGGTTGTGAAATGACAGGGAATATGTAGTTTTAGTGTACTATATGAATCAAGTAACGAAATGACAGGGAATATGTAGCTTTAGTGTACGATATGAATCAGGTTGCGAAATGACAGGGAATGTGTAGTTTTAGTATACGATATGAATCAGGTTGCGAAATGACAGGGAATATGTAGTTTTAGTATACGATATGAATCAGGTTGCGAAATGACAGGGAATATGTAGTTTTAGTATACCATATGAATCAGGTTGCGAAATGACAGGGAATATGTAGCTTTAGTGTACATTATGTTGTACAGGGAATGTGTAATCTTCGTGCATAACATACTTATTTGGATTAGACACATTTTGATAGATTAATACAATTATAAAGACAATACGTCATAATATTATTTTGTTTGGCAGCGGTGGTGGTGGAGGGGGGAGGAACGCAAACAAATGTAGCAAGTTTAAACAGGTAATATTGATAATGCTAAAGTTTTAGATAGAAAGATTTTTTTCTCAAGAGGGCACAAAGCAACTATTTATATCAGCACATGTTTGCTCTGTGAAGAAAGACACCGTCTGCGATAACATACGTTTGCAATTTAGAGGAGACTACTGTGTTAAGTACTATCAGTACAAGTCATAGAATTCCATGTTTGCCATTTGTGGAATCATTATTAAACCTTAATCCCACCAGATGCTATCGTTTACAAGAGATTTAAACGTTTAGATAAGAAATACAATTGTTTTAAATCTGAAGTTTAGTATACTTGAAACAGTCAAATAATAAATGTCAAATTTACAAAGATTTACCAAATAAATTAATTTCATTAAACACAGACCTTTTCATTTAATGCACATCAGGTAGCAATGACAAACACACACTGAAGAACGGACAATCTACATTAACAAAACACACCATGAATAACGGAAAATCTACACTAACAAATACACACCATGAAGAACAGACAATCTACACTAACAAACACACTCTGAAGAACGGACAATCTACACTAACAAACACACACTGAAGAACGACAATCTACACTAACAAACACACATTGATGAACGGACACTCTACACTAACAAACACACATTGATGAACGGACACTCTACACTAACAAACACACACTAATCTAATGTAACAAAAACTCACGGAAAACACACACTGAAGAACGGTCAATCTACTATAATAAATGACAGCACGTTATTCTTTGTCTAAAATATCAACCACTTAACCCGATGATACAAGACTTTCTTATCTCATCTTGTAGGCAATTCATGTTGTTATGTTTGGCATAGCAGAACCATTTATCTTTTGAGATTAGACTGGAAATGTTGTATTGTTTACATCTCTTCTGAGAAGGGCCAGAATTACCATCAAACAGAAGCATAAGAGCACACTCGAAACGCAAGCGATGTAAACATCGTTTTAGAAGCAACCTGATAAAGACATGTAGGTCAGGAATATATATTAAGAAGTGTTGCTACAGACATAAGCAATAAATAATTGTTACTCGTAAAAGACAAAAGCTTTTAGGCGAAATATATACTAGGTAATATACAAACTGAACACACCTGTTCTTTGTGAATTAGAAGGACCCACAAGGCGTCTCATCGGCAAGTACCTTCCATTTGAAATAAACACTATACGTGTAACGCATAAATATACATAACCTGATCATGTACTATCCTTGACAACACACTTGAATCATTACATACAGTTTTTACTTATATTCCATCTTGTTGCTCTTATTGCTTATATTTATTTTGAATGGTTTGTCTTCCTATAGTGTGCAAGTCATTTTTATATTTTTGAACATTACTTTCAATTTTTATCATGTATCCACTATTGTGTTGGGTTGCCGTATAGCGTTACAACGTACCTACCAACCAACCAACCAACCAACCTACTAACCTACCTACCTATTTTCATATATATAAGTAAGTACGTCGTCTGCCTGCTTGCCTTCTGTTTACATGTAGCATCTAATTGCAGAAGATTTCTAAATTAAACAGTAAATATTGTTGTGGCCACTGGCCGTTCTAGCTAATAAATTATCCGAAGTTGGAAAGGTGGTCGATGGTTTCGTACTATTTATTGACAATATATCAATTCAAGTCAGTTCTTCATTTTTCAAACATCAACTTTTTTATCGAGGTTTACTGAGTACAAATACTTTGTTGAAGGCGCAATTAACACAACAACAAGATAATTATTGCAGATTAATTTACAGTCACAAACTAGACTTACATTACACTCTATTATTAAAATAAAAGGCTTCACGCCATTTACTTGCTAGACAGTCTATACTGAAAGAGTTTGTTTTCTCAATTCATGTTCCATGTAAATATGTTTCCAAAACTACTGCCCTTTTTCTTTAAAAAAATGAATTTTAAGCAATTAGAAGTTAGAAATTGGCGAAGTGCCATATTTTTCCACATATTAATAAAGATAATAAATCTTTTTAATTTAGTTTTCTCTGCATGTAAGACGCTGTTTGGACCGCATTGGTGGCCTAGTGGTTAGTGCGTCCGCGTCTTTGGTTCGATCCCCATTCAAGTCATCACAATCATCATCATCATCATCGTCATTATCATCAGTCTCTTGACCTAATTTGGTCGTTGACGCACTGTGCTGCTGAACATCTGACCAGTTCCCTCCACTTGTCTCGATCATGTGCCAATGCCTGTGTCTCCGCAAACCTTTTCCTGGTCCATTCTGTGATGTTGTCAATCCACTTTTTTCTCTGTCTACCTCTCCTTCTGGCACTCTGGACACTGTCATGCAGTACTGTTGAGGATATACTGTGGGCTCTAGTGACATTGCCATACCATGTCAGATTTCTCTTTTTGACGGTGGTGAGGAGGTTTTCATATTGGCCGACGTAGTGTCTGATAGTGTTACGCACTTCTTCATTTATGATGTGGTCCATGTAAGATATGCCAATGATGGTTCTGTAGCATCTCATTTCAAGTGCCTGTATTCTTCGTTGCAATTCTGCTGTCAGGATCCAGGACTCACATGAATACCAAAAAGACTGAGATGACTAGTGCTCTCAATAGTCTGATTTTAGTTTATAGACATACATTCTTGTCTCTCCATATAGGTCCTAGCTTTGACATAGATGCCGTTGTTTGTGCTGCTCGTGAAGAAAATGTCTGCTCTTCATCCCTCTTCGGTATTTATGGAACCAAGATATTTGTTTTGTTTCTTCGACTCCGTAACCCTGCCTGTTTTTCAGCGAGTTTTTCTGCTGCTTTTGGTTCCAGTCTGTTTGAAATGATCTTCAGCATCACCTTACTAGCATGATAGTTCTGTAATTTTGGCACAGCTGGAGATTGTCTTTTTTGGGGAGTGTTATAATCATTGGCTGGATCCACTATTCTCATGTCTGCCAGATCTTATTACGGATTTTTTTTAACTTGCTCTATCACTGATTCTCCCCTAACCACCTAACCTCTCAATAAGTTCAGTGCTATTTGTGCAGAATCTACCTCTTCTTTGAGAATGGGGCAATCATCATCAGTTGTGGAGTTTGGAACTTCAAGCACATCTGGGTCTCCCGGGGACGGATGGTTGTCGAGTTCTTTACAATATTCAGTCCATCTTTCTGCAATGTCACTTGCTTCTGTGAGGCATTCTCCATGTTCGTCTTGAATGGTACTAACTCTTGGTTGCTTCGGTCTGGTGAGGTCTTTCACAATCAATTTTGAATGACTTTTTGATGTTTTTTCTCTATCAGATTGCTCTATATTTCTGTGCAATTTTATCCAATCCAATCTTCTTTTGCTTTCTTCACGTTTTTCTGATGATCTTGTTTATTCATCGGTCCTTCATTGCCCCTGTTGTGTGTTTGGAGTTTTTGAGGTCTCTTCGGGCATTATATAGATCCAGAATCTCTTCTGTAACGCATGATCTTTTCTTTGGGCGATGAAGGCAAATGATGTCCTTGGCAACTGTTGTCATGACTTTGTTGAAAGTGTCTGTCATCACTTTAACATCAACATCCATCACAAGGAGTGGAGCAAAGTTTCCTCCAATTGTGGCTTGGAATAACGTGCAAATGTTAGCCTGATTAATTTTTTTAGTTGTTAAACTTCTTCAGCCTCACTCGGAAGTGCATAATCACTTGGTCGGAAATGGTTTTGAGCTAGTATGTAGTCGATCTGGTTATTATGGGTTCCATTTAGTGCGTGCCATGTCCAGCATCGTGAAACTTTATGTTGACCCAGGGTGTTGGCTAGTACCAAGTTGTTGTAGCTTGAGACCTCGAGCAGCCGTCTCCCTCTTTCATTGGTAAATTCATTGCAAGAAGGTCCACAATGACCATCCCAGTCTTTTGGAGCATCTTTGCAAACTCCTTAAATGATAAGGATGTTTTTTTTAACTTACCATGTTAAGACTACCCTGTAGTTTGTTGTAAAACGCCTCGATTTCTCCATCATCATGATCAGTAATTGGAGAATGGACTTGGATAATTGTGATATTAAAGGGAGATGCTTTCAGACGAATGGAAATTATTCTGCTAGATATGGGGCGACATTCAAGCACATATCCATTGTTTACAAGGACGCCTACTCCATTCATTTATGGACTTGTCCAACTCTCCACTATAGTAGAATATATGCCCATCTTCAGTTCGGTGTTTTCCTAGGGCTTTCCATCTGACTTCATCTGAGTCCCAGAATGTGCCATGTGTAGTTTTACATCTCATGTGTCAACTCTTGGAGTCTTCCAATTTGCGCCAGAGTTCTAATGTTCGAGGTCGCGATGGTGATGCTGTCTCTCACTCTGATTTTATGCAAAGTACCAGAGGCACACTTGTCACCTGGTGGACAAAGGCAGGAACGGTCCTTGTTAACCCGAGCAACGACCGACCCGGTGGTAACTTCAGATTTGTCCAATATTATCAGTGTGTCTTGGGAAAAAGCCGTCTGGCGGAGCCTATCCCTCTCCAGACCAAGGACTTACCAGAAGGGATGTAGTACATCGTCCAACTGTCTGAGGGTCTCCACTCCGGAGTTTCTTTTAGGGTTTACTCCCTTAGCCTTTGGCTGACCAAAGTCGGCATGCAAGGCAGCAGTCATACCAAAGACTTACACAAATGGTACTAACAGCTGCCTCGCTTGGCGCTCAGCATCAAGAGGTTAGTGTTAGGACTTGTCGGCCTGATGTCAGGATAATGTGACTGGGTGGGACATGATGCTACATGTCTAAGGCATGATGCCCCATTGCTAGACTTTCACTATAAACTACCATCCTGCAGAGATTGTAGCGATATAACTATATAATTTTTTAAAGCAACGTTAAAAATCCAAATCACACACACGTGCGCACGCATGCACAAACACACACACACACACACACACACACACTGCTTAAGATCCCTCATTACGAGTACTGCCCTCTCTACCAGTTTGATATTGCTTCCAGTTGACGTGTATATATGTTAATACTGCGTACCACAGACACTTGTTCCTTTATCTGTCTTAAATCAGCAAATATTAACAGATTATGGCATTTCACTTGAGGAAAACTGAGTAAGAAGGAATTTTTCGAAGCAATATCTCTGGTTGCGGACATTCAAGATCACACGATGGCCTATGTGGCTAACGCGTCAGCCTCAAATGCAGAAGGTCGTGAGCCACACCCGAGTTTTACCAAAGACTGATACAAATTGTACTAGCATTTTTAAATCCGAAGAAATAATAGTATTATACAGGTTAGAGAATTTTGATTTTTGCTCTACGGAGATTCGAACTCGTGCGTGGTCGAGCTGGTATAAGGGTTGATGCGTAGAGACAAAGCTAAGGATGCCGTTACCCGCCGACCTGGGTGCGAATGTCTAACTTGTATGACAATATATTATTATTATTTCGTGTATATATATATATATATATATATATATATATATATATATGCAAAGTGAGAGAGAAAGAGAGGACACAGATAAGCAAAGAAATATTCATTTCGTATTATGACCGACAGCTATAATAATAATAATAATAATAATAATAAAAATAATAATAATAATAATAATAATAACAATAATAATAATAATCTTCATTGTTGTCATTATCATCGTCATCAAATATGAATGGTTTATATATAAAACATTATTTCTTGTTTCAGAGGCTACATATAAAAATAGCTAAGTTCCGCATAAACATGTTATGGTTATTTCCAATAATACTTATTTGATATAGGTGTTATTCTATATATGCAAAATATGAATGTGACTTTAGTGTTAATTTTAGATGAGTTTGTTGATGTAGCATCGAGTATAGATTTTCTCTTTTATGAAATCTTTTTTGAAATAAAACCTTTACAAAAGTTATTAATATAAATTATTATTTGACCATGGCATAGAGGTGGAGGCATGCTCCAAGGCAACTCGATTGATCCATTTATTTTGGCTATAAATCATCATGAATGGAAAGATATATTGCTTCACATCAGATACAAGATGTATTGAAGAACATCAAAGGATGTGTAGCTTAGCGGGCAGCAGCGATCTTCTTCTCCGGTCGTTTAACGTTCACAACTTTACAGTCACATCATGCTGTCTTTGATTATGTATGATGTGATGATTATAAGTGGGGAAATTTCCATGGAAACGTGGTAAATCATGTACACGCTTAACTAGATAAACTAGCTAATATAATAGGTTTTTTTGTTTTATTTCTTTGCGCCTGTTGCCTTATAACAACAATTATCATCGGTGTTACAAGCAACAGCTCCTTGACAATTAGAAACATAATGTCTGGCCTAAGGAAAACTTATTTGTTCGCTGGATCCAGATGTAATACCAACAGATCCTCCTAAGATTAATACACATCCAAGGAACAAGCAACTTCAAACCTAGAATATTAAAGAAGACAATAAATCAGTAAACGTTATTTTCCAGTACAACATAAAATAATTCAGCACGCTTAAGCTAGCTATCTACCACTGAAGAAAAGGTTTTATTTCTCTATGTGAAGATGCTATCACAAAAATGAAGTTATGAGAATGCACAGTATGATAAAACACACAAAAGAGATCAACATAACAAGAAGGAAAGGTCTTGATAAGCATAGTGAACATCTATATTTGGGATTTACTAATCCATCCTAGAGGTCTACAAGCGAAGATGCACGTGTGCCAGCGAAGAAACGAAAAACTGCTTACAACCCAGATAATTGAGATGTATTCACTGAATCAAGAAAAAGGCCGGGAAAAGGACAAATTCAAAACGCAAAACAAAGCAAGGAGGACAACGACAAAAAGCATCATGTGCGGAAATATGCTGACGAATGATCGCAAGCTATTGTTTGGAAATAAAATTTACTGACGGTGTCCAGAGTGCAAAGCGTTTCCAAATGGGTCAATTTAATATTCAGTTCTGAATTTCAGCAAGATAGCAATGATGACACTTTGACACATTTTATGTCCACAGTGCGAACCTGATAGTTACAAAGATAAAAATGTGTTATACATAATTTCCTAGTTAGTTGCAAAGTCGAAACATTCTTTAATTAAAAACCACATAGTTTTAAAATATTCAAGACGTTCTCTGGTGTAACTTTGCGAAGTTTCTTAATTGAGTGTACATTTAATAAAAACCTTCTTTCTTAGAGCTACAAAGTCGACACGCTCAAGAAGAAATTGTTCCAGTGTCAGTGTACACAATCAATGTATGCTCTCAGGTATAGTTTCAGCCTATACGATGTATATGCATGCTATGTCTGCCGAATACATTAAGAGCACAATACCGACTCGTCTGTTTCATTTCTTCTGCGTGCAGTATGCCACTATCTTATGATGCTTTGAAATGCATCATCCCATGGTACATTATAACTAAATTAATAGCGATTTAATGAATTGAACTACATCCCATGGTACATTATAACTAAACCAATTCATATAAATTATTCATCATAATGACAAACAGGATTTCATTTCAGTAAAACGGCTTATTCAAGTTTGTGCCAAAGTTTTGTTTGTGCATATTTAATGCTTGAAAATCGACCAATCGAATGTTAACTAATTAAATGGTCAATAGCAGCTTGATGAAAGGAATGGTTGCATGCAGAAAGAAACGACTATCGTTTTCAACTACAGCCTACGAGACATAACAGCACCGTCCCATTCCCTGCATCACGAAAGCTATTTGGTATGTCCAAACTTAAACTACAACGAAAATAGAGCAATCATAACTAAGTTACCAACTTCATTGCGACAATATATTGCGTTTAAACAGGAAAGTCATTAAAGTTACCAAAAAGTCTTGCAAATCATCATCTCTTCATTGTCATTCTGTTGATGGCATTCTTGATTAATTATGTTTCTATGGTCATGCTACCACTGTCCGGCACTACATCATGTGTTGTAATGAAGACATGATAAACTTTCCAACCAATCGTGCTACTTTATGCATGTATTTAAGGTGTGTACTTTAAACTCCAAAAATGCAAACCATTTTATAGGGTTTATCACCTACATGCACTTTGAGATGAAAACCTGAGTAGTTCACTAACTTTGTGTTTGCTGTATAAGGGAGTGGTGAACATATGAAAACCTTAATACTATCAATGCTTCTACGCTAAATTAATGGTTCTGTTTCTAATATATACTACAAAGGGCGAAGATTGACTGGGCCATTCAAAGTTTATGACAGAATAAACTTTTAGTTAACCAGAATAAGTTTCCAAACGTAATTTTGATATCCAACAGTGCTCTGATTGCACAAGGTGTTGCTGCATACTGTGTCTTACGTTTGCTAAATATAGTCTCCCGCTACTTACGAATACATTGTACCTGGAAGTACATTCATTTTCATTTAAATATTAACTGCCTCGAGTGAAGAAGAAACGTTGTTTCAAAGCTGGCAAGCGTATAACAGGAAGAAAAATTCCAAATATCTCGTTTTCATCCTTTTCTTCACAGCAATTTGAAAACTAGAAGGCTAATTTCAACAATTCTACTTCAGTCGTCAACCTTTAACCACTGCGCATGGCATTATTCAACGCCCAGTCAGTTGGACAATGCAGAAAAGAACACAGAAACAATCCACTTTTTCCATGGTCAGGATATTAACATATCTGTCTTGACAGAAACATGGCAAATAAACATCAGTGCACATATCTTACGTTCCTTGGTTTTCAATCAAGTCGTTACCCGGAGATGGACGTGTCATAATAAAAAGATACCCCAATCCCATCTTTACTATTCCGCAGCCATCAATTTAGGCCATACATCGTTTGAACTAGTATAAGCCATACTCAAAATGGAACAGGTTAGTCCATTTCTTCAGCATCGTCTGGCCTTATCCTAGTCGGAAAAACAAGCTATTTTCCGAGTAATGTTCTAACCTTCTGGATTATGGAAAATCAAAATGTGGCAACTTGATTATTTTTTTTAGAGATTTCAGCTTTCATTTTGACCGTCCTGGAAACCCTTCTTACATAAAAGCTCTTATATTCGATTAAACTCGGTCATTTAGGCAACATACCCATCCAACATGGTCACATTTTAGACTGGATACCTCATAGACCTCATAATAATATTCTTCAATCTTCATTCGGGTCCAACATATTTGCATCGGATGACCACTGCGGCATATACCATCCATACGTATCAGTCCCTAATCTTTCATAGTCCTAGATAAACCTCTGTATAATACACAGAAGACAACTAATGCATAACACCGAAGTAAACCTAACAACATGGTTGCGTCATACAGTTGAACAATTCGTCAAATGCTTGCGTTAAATGCTTGACAAGTACAGAGTATCCATTCAGATATGTTCTCCATGGTACAGTGGTGAATGGACCAGTTTCAGACTTGTATAAGGGTAGGGCAGAGAGCCTTTTTCACTCATTTGGTCTTGTTATTCATAAACAAATATGAAGTCGCTTTAACGAATGTCACAAACTAAGTTAGTACAGCGAAATCAACAATCTAATTCAAGATAAAAAGATCTCCATTGTCGTACATGACGATCTGCCAGCGACCGCTTAGGTGTCATGTTCTGGTAATCCATGTTATTAACATAATAGCTAATTGTATCAGCCAATTCGATGAAATCATATACTTTCGATTTTGGGAGGCTGAACAGTGTCGCGGAAGAGCATCAGTGTGTGCCTAACGACTTGATTCACTTTCAAATTTTTGAAAGCTATATTTCAATTGGCTTATTCGAAGGTCACAACACTTGACCCATAAACAGTCCCATTTAGATCTTTCCTTAGGAAAGTGGTTTGAATCAGCTTCCGAATTCAACTTAACTCATTACTAAAATCAGTGAAGAAACAGATGCGAATAGCTCTTTGAAATTACTAACAAGCTACCGCTCCGGTGGCCTAAGTGCTTAGAGCGTCCGCCTTGTTTGCGGGAGGTCACGGGTTCAAACCCTGGCCGAGTCATAACAAAGACTTATTACAATGGTACTAGCAACTGCCTCGCTATGCGCTCAACATTAAGAGGTTAGTGTTAGGACGAGCTGACCTGGTGTCAGAAAAATAGGACTGGATGGGACAAGATGATACATGTCTGCGGTTTGATATCTTGTGCTAGGCGTCACTAACAGCTGCTACACTGCAGACATCGTAGCGCGATATGACTGGGGGGGGGGGGGAAATTGTTCAAGCTATGTTACAAATCCAATTTACACACATATCGCAATTTCATTCGATTCATCGTCAGCCAACAGTTGTAATACGGAATTTTAAAGGAAACCATTAACAGCATTTGATCCAGTCTCTACGGATTTCTTAAATACAATCCTGCTGAAGTAGGCGCCAAAGTTACATGAACTAGATCCGACTCTGGAAACACGACTGCTTGCGTACTTAGACTCTCTATTGCCTTCACTTACATATGTTATTAATAACTTTCTCTCTTTCTCCTCCTGTGAATTCCCGTCATTTTTGAAACTGGCACTGTAAAACCACTATTGAAGAAACCAGAGCTTCAGGTAATCAATTTAAACAAGAAGAAATTACTGCCTAGCTTCTAATCTCACATTCATACAAAACTCTCCGAGGCGTCGCTCTGTTCCAGCTCTTCTGAAATTAAAGGATGCTTAGAAATTTATGTGTGCACTGTCACATTTGATATAAGGATTCTTTTATTTTTTCAATCCCAGTTAAGTTTTCACAACTTTAAATAATTAAAAGATGTATACGGAGATTTGTTTCATGTATTGACTATTGAATTTTTAATTGCTACAGAAAGGACAACTTTAATTGAGATTTTGAAAGCAATTGATTTAGGAATATGAAATTATCATTATAATTGTAATGGAGAATATGGCTGCTTATTTAAAATGGGTTTATTGACTTGTATTCATATATCAATGAAAACAATAATGTCTTATTTTAATTTGTGCCAAATCAAAAGATATACTACGCACCAGAAGACACAGATTTATTTGGTTTCCTTTTTAGTTAATAAAAGCAGTATATCGTAATAATGCTGAAATCTTCTGTTCAAAGTTGAGCGCCATCCTAGTAGAAATTTAATATTATCAACTTCATTTTTTTT